>VWZD01012018.1:691395-724208 GCA_013396695.1 Sakesphorus luctuosus | reverse complement strand
ATGATCACTGGGATACTCATTAGTGAGAAATAAAAGGATGAATGCGAGCTTGTTTTCACTGAAACTAGAGGACCACTAGGAAAAAGAAAGATGATAATCAATGTCTTGGAGGTGAGACAGCTTCTTAAAGTTAAAATAAGCGATGGCGTTAATTTATTTCTATTCAATTTTTAAATTCTTTTCAGAACATTGCAATTTTTTATTTTGCTATCTATTAGATTTTTATTAGTTCATTGCTGCATAAAGGATTTCCATGTACAAAGTGCCATGCAAACACTTATTTAAAAAAAGGTGTTGCTTTAAAAGTGTCATAAGTAAAATAAAACTATAACAAATTTAGTGAATGGAGTGTAAGGCATGTTGCAGAATGAGGGAGTATTCATAAGCACAAAAATCTTTTCTTTCCCGCATGAACTGTTTCTAGTGAAGAAGAGCCTCTGCAAAAGAAGATAAAAATTTGTCAATCCAGAACTAAAGGGTAGTTTGTACAGCACAAGTTTTATACTAAAAGGAAAAAAAGAAAGGAATAAAAGAGTAGTATGTTAAACCTTTCCTGATACCAGAGGAGAAAATATTTGTCCTATTCCCTTCTCACTCCATTTACTCTGTGTATATGCGTGTGTCTCTAAATAAATTTAGAACCCAACTGTACAAGTTAATTGTTAATGAAATCACTTTTTATGAGAAATGAGCTCTACAAAGCAGATAAAACACAACACTTCTACTATTTAAAGTCATCAGTACAGAAGTGCAGAGGATCACCCACCCAAAGTACGGAGTTCCCTGGGAGACATTTTGCAAACACAGGTAGCTTCAAACACATATTCTGTGTAAAACAAATCATGTATGGTAAAAGAAATGTGGCTGCAACTATCAAATACCTTGCATAAATATGTTCACACCACCTCCAAAAAGTTGTTTGCACAGAGATGATCATTGCCAAAAAAAAAGAAAAATGTATCAATGTGATGTAAGATAAGTACCTTCATAGTTAATAGCATGAAACTTATGTTCTTTTGAACAGAAACCTTTTTACCTGGAACTCAAGAACAATAAAGAATATTTAATTCACAATATTGAGTTAGATGTTTACTCCTAGATGCAAAAGTCTCAACCCAGAATTTAAAGTAGTGATTCCCTTTAGGAGCAACAGATGGATGAGGCAACATAGTATTTTAAGGCTGTCGAAGTCAGTGAGCAGCAATCATCCATGGGCTGTACATCACCCAACATAATTACTTTTTTGGCTATATGGGTTAGTCAGTAGTAAAACTTGTTCATTTCAATCTCTGTAAGTCTGTTTCTAATTATTACAAATTAAAAGCCTTGAGGTTTTTATAAGCATTTAAAAATAATTCCTGTGTTTGTTACAGTTTTGACCATCTTCATGTGCCATCAAAACCACTATTTTTTCAGTACTTTTGGGAAGATGCATTGGCATAAAGTGGTTGCTAACCCTCTCACTAAGTGCAAAAAAACCAGACACATCAAGAAAAGGCTTTGATTGCAGAATCTGTTCACAGGAAATTTTATGTTGTCTGAGAAAGTGACTGAATTGCCTCTGAATTCCAACTGGGCACATTAAACCATTCTGCTAAATTTATGTATCTTTGAATAGTAAATTTTGAAAGTACTGTGGCATGGCAGAATTTTACTTAGAAAATCAGTCTAGAAAATCAGTGGTGCACCTGTTTGTGCTTTTATACTCATTTTATCTTTCTTATCGATTGACTTTTTAGGTGTTTGTCTGACTTAAGATTTGAGAATTGTTCAATTATTATGTAACATTCTCAAAGGTAATGACTTTGATTTATGAAAGTCTTTCAAAGGAAAACATTCAAAAATTCTAAAAAAGTTATCCAGGGGGCCTTTTAATGGTCTTTAAGCTATGTATATCTTTTATATAGTTTCAGAAAGATACTCAATGAGTTAGGCAGGAATTCCCAGACTAGCTGGCTCTGTTCTCACCCACCAGTGGCAGTGACAGCTGCTATCATTGCAGATCTATATTTATGCACAGAAAGAGAAGTGTAATTTCCCTTCTAACTTTCTAAACTGTAATCTACATGTTATTATCTTCTCGTTTACCTTATACTCTTCTCAGTCTACCTCACAGATCTGTCCTCATTCCTGAAGGAGCCCCAGTTCATCCCTTCATAACTTTAAGGAACATCCAGTCTAAGCTATAGTATAATCCTCTTGATATAAGCAGAGCTGAAAGTTGTTGGATTTTCTGCCTGGTATAAGCATTCCGCACTGATCTATTTGCTACACCTCACCTGATGAACTAGTCTTTTTAGGTAAAACTAAGGCGTTGCAAACATCTAATGAGCATGTTCACAGTCTGTCTTCTTAGTGGCATTAGCTTTAAATATCAGAAAGTGCTAGGACTTTTCTTTCTTTATGTTTTGCTTACTACTACCATAATGCTTTCCCTGAAAACATCATTTTGGGAATCCAACCCCATAAGGGAACACTACTCTCTTCAGTACTGAAATATTTCTTAGGTCGCATCCCATTAAGCAGTAATAGGAACCCTGATATTGTGTTGGTCTCACTTTTAGCCAAGAAGGCTGCACCACTGTAGAGTTGTGGTTTTGCCTTGATTTATTTCTGAGTGTATTCCAAACCATACATTCGATCTATTCTGATGTCTACCCTGCTCATTTCTTTTCACCATTTATACATACCGGCTAAATAAGCATCTTAAACACGGATGTCTAGGTATGTAAAGTTGGAGGGTATGAGTTCCTCATGAGTCACTATTCTCTCAATTCACACCTTGCATTCATGATACTAATTTCACTTTTCCGTGGTAACTTTTCATCTTTTCCTTCAGCATGTATTTTAAATTCTTTGTCTGTTGAAAGGCCCTTTAATGAAGATAGTTTTTTCAAAAATTAAAGTCTTTTATACACTAAAGTATCAAGGAAACTAAATTCACTTTGAAGTATATATGAAGGAAACTGCACTGCAATTGATTCAGAACTTTTTTCTCTAGGTGAGCTTGGACAGGCAAAACAGACCCTGCAGCAACAGGGTCTCAGTGATACCTTACTTGTAGTGATTTTTGCGTTCAACATTTTACATGAAACCTTTTGTATATATTATGTGAGTGATCTTCAGTTGGCTTTAAGTTAATTCCAAAGGGGGCTGAAGGAAACCTTTGGAAAATGAACAGAGCTCATTTTTTAAAAAACTGGGCAAGTACTGAACTGCATTCAGCACTACCAAATGCAGATGAGAACAGAAGGAGCTATTTTGTGGCTAATTCCTCAGCGGGTGAACGACTCACTACCACTTCTCTGCCCCAAATGAGGTGTAAAAACAGGAAAATGCTGCCATCACCAGTGCTGTTTTCCATTGACTTTTGTTCAATGGAAAGTGAAACACTGCCTGCAGTAGGAACTAATGGGGTTTGTCTGCTCTCACACACATCCACTCAGACTCCAGGGATCATACTTAACCCTTAACTTATTTCACATTTCTTCATAGCTCCCAAATGTGATAAAGTTTCAAAGCTATAAAATCTGAGATAGCTTTTCCCTTTAAGTCTGGCTTTTCTGAGATATGCTCTTTGCAGACATCCATTTTGGATGTCAGAAAACACCCTATAGCTAAAGAGACAGTGACACAGTATATGTCACATGCAAGTAAAAAGCAATTATCATCCTTTTACCATGAGATAGAAATGAACAATGGAAAAAGCTGAGTTAAATATCTTATTGTATGCTAATGAAAGCCTGAGAGTGCAAATATTTATGGTAAGACAGACATTTTTTCCTCACCTAGAGAAGAGGTCAAGGATCTATCAACTGCTTCTGTCCAACAGAATCTCTTTCGGGTTCATACAGTACCTGTAACAGGACATTGATATTTGTTACTTCTTGTGAAGTGCCACTGTATAGATGTGATTATAAGATAACACTGCCAAAAGTATAATGACTATAATCCTAATTTAGTTCATTCATAATGTGCATTCTCTGATGTACTGCTGCCATTTTATTTGAGTCAAATGAAAGGAGAATGCTTGACATGATTTAAAAAATCTGAAAGCATGTACAGGTTTGTTGTTTTTTTTATTGTTTGCCAGCTTGAATAATGATATACTTTCTTTGGCATGTCATAATAATGCTGTGGTAAAATATATACATTATGATTACATGAGTTAGTAACCAAGGAAACTAAATTGGTATTGTACCAGGACATGTATAATTAAGGGCCTGTCAGG
The DNA here is from genome assembly GCA_013396695.1 of Sakesphorus luctuosus. Taxonomy (NCBI): domain Eukaryota; kingdom Metazoa; phylum Chordata; class Aves; order Passeriformes; family Thamnophilidae; genus Sakesphorus; species Sakesphorus luctuosus. The sequence continues at coordinate 719,977 of VWZD01012018.1, read as the reverse complement.
TTTTCTGAGAAAGATCTCCACTGTCTCAGGACTTAACAACATCCTTGTAAAATTCTGATAGGCAGACTGAAATGTAAGAGGTGAGAGAGCAGGTACTGCATCGACTGTAACACACTTGTCTTTGTCTGTAAATGTGCTCATCAGCAAACTATATACATGAGGTTTATATTTGTCAGTGGCTTTTTTGATGTCTGTTCAATTGCTCACAGAAAGCAAATGCCTCAAAAATAAAGTTTCTGTTAAAATGGAAGCCATCTATTGGACGGAAATCACTAGCCATTGAAAATATTGGCTGACTTCCGGTTGGATAAAATTGTAGGATTAGAATTATTTTGGATTTTCTCTACATTAGGACCTTCATTCATTTTGCCTAACCTTAGGTGAAAACCCAGTCTAGTTTCGTATGGACCCAACTTGAATCTCAGTCATATGGACCTTATGTCAAGACATAAGCCAAAAGCATCTCAGGTGAAGATAAGTTGTATGTGTCTTTGAAGACCCTCAGAAGAAGATCATATCCACTTGAATACCTGAACCTAAATTAGTCAGGGAGACTTTTAAAGACACCTACCTCTTTCTGTTTCTATTTGCTACATAGCTCATTAAGGTACCCAGGATAACTGCTACAGTAATTGCTTAAAATCTCGGCAGAGTTGAGATGGCTAAAATGGGTAGATTGGATCCCACACATGCATCCTGTCACCAGGACAGACAACTTGGTCACTTCATGTAGGTCAAACCAAGTCAGGATCAAAGCAGTTTCATTAATTTATTAACAGTGTGTGATTTTGTAGCAGTCAGCAATCTGTACCAGATCAACCACTGACCACCCCCACAGGGTCCCAGGCACACCCCACTGTTGGTCCCCAGGCGCTTTGTCCCACACTGGCACTTCTCTGGTAGGGTGCAGATTCTCTGCTGCATCTCTTGAGGAGGCAGTCCCTGATGCTGGGGTGGCAACTGCTGGCGATGACAAAACTGGTTTGGGCTACTGCTGTCCCCACTCCCAGGTGTCTCCCAAGTGTTAAAAGTTTCCACTTTTCCATTGTACATCTTTAAAACTGATGCTTTTTTTGTTTTGGAATTCTCTGTAACTCCTGTTTAATCAAGCTAATTGTCATCTTCCTTCTTAAGATATTTTTTGGAAAACAAATACTTAGATATTCTTAACAGCCCTGGTTACCCAGTCCATTTTTCCAAGGGTTATTTGTGAAACCCCCGCCTTGTTCTCCTATATTAACTGGAGACAAGTGCTGTGTAGGGAAGGAGTCAAATCCTAGGCAGTCCGAACAAATTTGGAAACAGAGTCTTGGTGAACAAAAGAACCCCTGGCATTTCAATATTTGGACTCTAATTTTTAAGAGGAACAGGGGTGATTTTGATATAGTTTTCCACCTTGAATTTGTTATAGGTGGTTCACCTTTTTGATTTTGGATGCAAGTCAGAACTGTATGCATAATCCCCACATTTTTTCATGGGAAGTATTAAAAATTGTGTCTTTAACAGTGAATGCTGCTATATCTACCCATATAGTTCTAAAGTTATTGTCTTAGCTTTATGGACTCTTGCAATCTGATTTTTTTTTCCTTTCTCATGTACAGCAAGAACTATATACTGACAGTACAGTTAAAATTGTGACTTGACACTTCCATGAAAGCTGCAGTTGAAGCTTGACAGCTTCATAGTATTTCTGATAATTTTAAAAGAGCACATACCGTAACTCAGAATTAGTTTGCTGCAAGCCACAAATAAAATATTGATGAAACATGCTCATAATAAAAAATCTTATAAAATCATTTTTCCTGACTGTAAAACATGGTCATTTCCCCTTAATCTATATCACTGGGTAAATCTGGGTAGTATGCAAACCTCCTCTTGCACTGAGGTGTAAATTATCTGACATTGCATCTGTTCATCAAATATACAGGTTCAGAAGTCTTCAGAGCACAGAAAAATAAAACACAGCTTTGTCTCAAGATGCTCATTTGTTTAAACAACAACAAACTCTTTATTTCCTAATATTTTCAATGATCAAAAATGGCATCCTGGTATGAAATGGATAATGCAATTACTGGGTGTGCAGAACACCCAAGGTCATTGGGTCATAGCTCCCTACCTGGTGTGTGTGGAAGAGACTTGCATGAGTGTGAGGCAGGATGACCACAGAGTTTGCTGCCAGAAAGTTTAACTGATTTCTTCGGGAACTGAAGATGGATTATTGTAGAGGCATAGGACAAATACCTGTTTGAAATACCAAAAATAAATAGAATGGTCCAACAGCTTCTATGTTGCCACGTGTGGAAAGTGTTCATACTTTTCATAGATAAGAAGTTCCATGCTTTGGGGACTTTTTGTCAACTTGCATTTAGTTACAGCATTGTTTTCTCTGAAAGAAGAGAGGTTTTGAGGGTATTTAGGCATTTGGGTCTACTGTGAACTTTCTACTTTTTGTTAACTGGCCATGATGTGAAATCAAACACCATAGAGCAGAATCAAGGTTAATTCTGGCATGCAACAGAAACCAACATACACAAAAAAAAAGGTTATTGTTATTGCCACACACTACACCATAAGGATGCAGACACTATAATACTTTTCTGTCGCACACTCCACAGTTGCATGAAAATAATACGGTACAGGACAAAAATCGTATCATAAAATCATTCTGAAACCTCCTCCAAGCTGTTGTCATGGCAAAAGAGTCTATTGAGAATGCTTTTAATTCAACAGTGTTTCAGTGGGCCTTAAAAAATGAGAGTTAGAGCCAGCTACAAAATGGTCAGGAGTAAATTACAACCTGGTATCATCTTGTCTCTGTGTATTTTAGATATTGTTTTTCATCATAACCTCAATACTATGAGTGTGGGAGGCTGAGATCTTTCTGCTTTGTGCATTGTCAGAGATAATTGCTGGACAAGTTGCAGTGTAATAATGGTGAGGAAGGAATCACTCCATTGTTACCCCCAATCTTCATATAGTGTGTGGAAAATGTCACCACACTGGGAGGCCCATTCTTTAGATCTCTGAACCTGAAAGATGTAAAATTATCCCTGTTTGGAATCTTCTATGGCACAACTGCAGCAATCTTGAATTACTTCTGCTTATGATTTCAATTTAGGAGTAATTTCAAAATAATTTCTTTGGAAAAAAAACAACATTCATTTTTGCTGTAATTCTCACTGTTTGTAAGGAAAAAAATAAAGATATGATTGGTCATTCATCTGTTCACTGTAGTGGCTGGCATCTCTGCCAGAGAACACAGTTAGGGAACAGATTTATTATATGAGCATTTCAGAATCAGTAATAACACTAATTAGTTTTCTTTTTTCCTGGAGAGAAACCAAAGTAACTTATCTTTGTGTCTGTGAAAAAAAAAAAATAGTTCAAGATCCAGCTGTTGGAAATAGAAATTTGAAATACTCAGACTGGAAATAAAATGCTGCTTCCTAACAAAGAGGGCGACTTGCCACTGAAAATTTGCTCTTAGAATAAGTTATCAGAGAAAATGAGAAATTCATCTTTCCCTGCAATCAATAGTAGCAAAATCAAAGAATGGCTGAGGTTAGAAGTGACCTGTGGACATCATCTGGTCCAACCCCCATGCTCAGGCAAAGCCATCTAGCACCAATTTCCCACCAGACTCCACCATCTGGAGTCCTCCAGGTCCTTTCCTACCAAGCTGCTTTCTGGATGAGTGAGCCCCAACAGATATTGGTGTGTGGGGTTGCACCTCTGCACTTCTCCTTGTTGAACTAGACATCCACAGAAACTGGAAAGACAACTTTTCATTTTATAATTGGAAATTACAATTCATTTTTCTGTAAAATAAATTATGTGCTGAGGCTGCATTGTACAGGTGTGTCAATACGATGAGGTTGGTTGTTCTGACCTAACATTAAGAAGTGCCAAAAATGTGAGATGCCTCACATGGATGAGCAAGAGTGGTTTAAGTTTTAGAAATATGTTAGTGATGGTTTATTTTTGATTCATGTTCAAAAAATAGATGAAGTAGATATTACCAACTAACCAAATCTACAAATGTATCTTATCACTTCATGTCATGAAGTTCAGAGCAGAACAATGGTTAGGTACTGCCATGGTTTAAGTGGTGGTTGAGTATTAGTTGCTTATCACTATTAACAAAGCATTTATAGTAAAACAATAAATAAAAAAATAAAGTAAGTTGCCACTTTTTATTATTTCTCACAAAATAAATAAATACTCCCATTATAGTTGAGTAGTTCCTGTTTTTGAAATTTCAACTTCAATTAAAATTTATCCATCAGGTGGAAATTAAAGATGTGCTGTCCTCTCCTTTTCAGGACACTGGCAGGGGCGAAGGCACTGTGCAGCAGCTCTCATTCTAGAAACAAAAGCTGCTGATTTACACCTAGCTGAGAAGTAGTGGGTCTTAGTCTCCTGATTTTTAGTAGGTAAGAACATGTAATCCACCATGAAGCAAAAGATTTCCCCATTTTAGTAAAAATAGAAATGGTTGGAAGTGTTCTAGATGTTACTGATGACCCAATTATTGATAGTAATTGCAAGAAAAATAGTATTCTACTTTCTGATCTGAGCCTTAGTTGCATAGGAACAGAGACCCTGGCAGAGGAAATTGGCAATTGTTTGAGTGAGGAACTGGATTTTGACAACAACTGTGACCCTTCCACGTTAGAGAAAGATGTCTACTAGACATGTGAGAAAGATAATTCTGTCACTAGAAAAGTGAAAAATAAATATGAGCTGAATGGGCAACAGGGCAGTTTGAAATTAAAAGCGTATAAAAGCAGTAAAAGCAATGAGAAGACGGGTAAATGCTAAAGAAAAAAGGCCAATATGCAAAATTCAGTTATTTTCCTTGAGAGAGAAAGCAACTTAGGGTGTGATTAGGGCATTATCTGAGATAACTGCATATCAAACCATTCTCCTAGTCCTTGTGACACAACAGTCTTTTCTTGTGTTTCTATTAGCATGTCACCTGGCCTTGGAGCAAAGGGGGTGAGCTAAAACGGTGCACTGGAAGATCATGATGAAATGAGCATTCCTGCAATGGCTGTAGTGATCAACCTGTCTGTGTCACATAACCTTTGACTACAAAGAGAACTACAGAAACAAGTTAAATTGGAAAAGAGCAGTACTAAGCTAAGAGGCTCTTTGTTGTAAAGAAATACAATTTCTTTGTGTAGTTGCCTATGTAGCTGTGCTTATGTGTATAAAAATCCCAACTCAGAAGACTGTTCTCCCAAGTACTGCAGCTGCACACAGGTTGGAGGAGGGATATTGTGGTGAAGGATAACAAAGAGGTTGTCTTTGTTAAAAAAGCAATTTTGTCCTGCCTTAAGTGACTTAGAGCACCTGATTTCTACAATACATCAGAAGAAAAATCAGTATTGACTTAGTCCTAATAAAAATGCAGGCCTTGAAAAATAATTGAGTGTGAGGAATAGTATCCGTAAAATAATTAACTTCTCTTTATGATGAATCACAAGTTAAAACTTCCTTTATGTCACCTCATTTTTAAAAATAGGGATGTCAAGGAAATGGAGGAAGAATTAAAAATTATCCTACAAATGAGAACTCAACTTAGTGTTTAGTTAATCATAGTCATGGAAATGTCACAAGTGGGCAAGCTGCTAAATGGTCAAATAAGCAAGAACAGAAACAAGTCCTTGTAAAAAAGGATGGCACTGTTTTGAGTGGGAGCACTATTTGCTTTCTCATAATTTAAGAGAACTTAAATAAGCTCAGCTATACTGAGTCATTTATCATTTTGAGTTGCTGTCTTTAGGAAAATGTTGAACAAAATGGTTGACAATTTTGAGGTGTTAAAATATCTTGTTGTCTGGCATGTTGACGTTATTTTTTGTTCTTGAATTTCTGCAAAGGTATAGCCTAATTGAACAAAAATATATGGTAATCTCTTCTCTGTGATGACCAGTGACAGGACCTAAGGAAATGGCCTGAAGTTGTGTCAGGGAAGGTTTGGGTTGGATATTAGGAAAAGGTTCTTCACTCAGAGGGTGGTTGGGCACTGAACAGGCTCCCCAGGGAAGTGGTAACAACACCAAGCCTGACAGAGTTCAAGAAGTGTTTGGATAATGCTCTCAGGTACATGGTGTGACTCTTGGGGGCGGTCCTGTGAAGGGCTGAGGGTTGGACTCAATGATTCTCATGGGTCCCTTCTAGCTCAGAATGTTCTGTGACTCTGTGACTGATTCTGTCATGTGCCATTTTGCACATTTCCACTAGTGGGGCATGGCATTTAATCAGGTTTTTAAGGCCTCCTGGTCCTTTTTTATCTCCTCAATTCCTAGATATTTACAAGACATATATTAATGACTAAAGTGAATCTTCCCCTTCACCAAAAGTAGCATGAGGCTTCTTTTAAAGGGAAATAGGATCACAGAAACAGTGATATTATGTGGGCAGATAATAATCAGGAGGAGTGGATATGGGCACTCTGTGGTGTTCTGGGTAGGGATTCTTTCCAAAAATACAAAGACCCTGTTTTTGGGTTGCCAATAGTGCTACCTTGAAGGGAGGCTGCAACATCTCTGTTCTCTCCAGATGTACTCATGCAATTTTAGATGCTTTTCTCCCCACAGAAACACATGGTACCCCTCAGAGAATACCTTGCTTTTTTATCTTTTGTTGTGTGCCTGTGACATTTCTAGAGAGCTTTTAACAGCTTGAAATCTGCTTCCAGCTGTCTTGAGAAAGCCCCATTCAGAGAGGCACACAATACAATTACTTTTATCAGTAACTCTTAAATAGCCCACTAACAAAACCTAAAAGCAATACATGCAAACACAACTTGTCCCAAAATTATTTTAGTGCAAATTGTGTTTAAAGCCACTGTTTTCTACAAATTCCTGGAGTAAAGACTTGTAGAGCGTAACACTTTTTATACTTTCCCATTTTTAATGTCTCTTAAGATAAAGTGTTTAAACTGAAAATGCTCCCTTGACTGCCCTGGTCAGACTTGGCTAGAGAGATGTGAGATGAAGGGTAACTCCATAGTTAAAGGGAATAGCAGTGCCTTCTAGAAGAAACATCACTAATGCCACCAGTCAGTTTGCAGGTCTCTTGCAAGTTGTACCCAAATAGTAAAGTAAGTTATGCAAGCTGATGCCTACCATCTTTAAGAAAACACCAGGTCCAGTACCACCATAATCACTGTTCATGAAGTAGGAGGAAGCAATAAAGAGAAAAATAAAATGAGTAATAGGGGGAGAAAAACCCAAACAAGTTTGTACCAAAAATACCTTCATTAAATCAAATGGAATAACTACAGAATTTTTCTTGAAAGCAAAGTTAATGAAAAGTCTTAATTCCTAAACTGAGGCCTTCTATAATGTCATCTTTATTTGTTTTTTAAGATGAATATGTTTTTAATAGGCTCTACTAGAAGATTAAATGAACTGTTCCATTAAAAATGTTCTTTTATTAAATGTTTATTTGGGGGTTAGACTGCAATCTGTTAAAAAGAGCAACTCTTCCAAAACTGTCAGAGCAGATCATGCTGGAATTTGAAAGATGCAGAGTATTTACTTAAGAGGAAATGGCCTAAGGAATTATTGCTAATTTTAATTAAGTTTTTTGCATACCCAATTGGTCTGCTATATCTGGTCGTCCTCAGAACTGCTCGTTTGCTGCAGAACACTTCCTGGCTGCTGCAGTACCTTCTGGTAATTCATTCACAAAGATTGCTTGTCATTTGATCTTTATTAATGCAGAAGTGGAAGGAACAATTTATTTTTAGTATTGTTAAGAAAAAGTATTTGGTGAAAAAATAATTATGTCTGATGCTGTATCTTCTGTGAAATTGCTACATTTGTCATTTTTTGCTTTTTACCGTGTGTGTGTTGAATGAAATGGCCTAAAAATTTCTCAGTGATGTCTACATGTTTTCCTGCAGAAGGTGATACATTGGCCATTTGAGGGGCTAGCTGAGAATATTGAACCACTGAAATTTTACTTCAAAGTGACCTGCATAGCCCAAGCTGCATTCAAAGGCAGTTTGCTGACTGACTCTCAAAGTTTATGGAAGACATGAACTTCATTAACACGCCATCTAATAACCACTAACGGTTTATTCAGAGTAGCTAAGGCTTTCTCCTCTTGTCCATCTCTTCTCTTGCATCTGGAGTAACTTTACATACTGTCCCTTTTTAGTAAATTGCTAAGACCTAAAGATCAGTTTAGTATTCCTGTAAAAAACAAACAAAAAAAAACCCAAAAAACCCACAAACCAAACAAATGAAGGAATCAAACCCCCCCAAATAACAGCCAAAACAAAAACAAACAAACAAAGAAAAGCAAACCAAAATCCCTCTACCCCTCTGCTAAAGCTATATTTCACTCAGAGTAATGATATAAAAGAACAGCAGTCCAAGCTGGGCTGTTTTGTTGGGGTTTTGTTTTGTACATGCTCATAGACTGTGCAATAAAATTCCCTAATCCAAAGAGCTACAAAACCACAGGTGCAGGGAGATTATGAGAAGTCTCTAGGTAATTACCCAAGGCATTGTTTTTGTGTTTGCCTATTGTCTTCATTCAATGGTTATAATTAGACTGCTTATTTTACAAAAATCTTTTTAATGAAATTCCCATTCCACTTTACCTGGCAGGTACCCAGTTTCTCCCAACACATTTCTAATTATGTCCAGTGAGTTGAAGGGAAGTGACTTGCTGAACTACCACCATTCTTTGACCAGGGAATCATTTTAACTCAATAAACATAAGGCATTCAGATATCAAATTTCTTAAAAGAGCCTTAGAATTCAGTAGTTACAAATGATTCCTCCTGCTGATAAGAAGCCCTTCCTGGAAGCCAGAAACTTGCCAGACACCTTGTAATTCCTCACAGATTGATTGTAAGGAGTTTATTGCCACAGCAATATCCAATTCTTTTTCATAAGCGAGATGCTGTTTTGTTATAGGCTGGTACCAGCCAGTGAAGGTTACTCGAGAGAACAAAGTGGGGAACAAAGAGCACATTTCTTTGGATAGAATGCCTTTGATATAATGTCTTTACTGTGATCTTTTCCCTCTTCCTCACCAGCTCAGGTGGGAAACTTTTGTTTCTTTCAAAGGAATGGCTTTATCTCAGTGTTTAGAACTTGCACTGGATTATTTTTATTTGGAAAGAATGTCTGATTGATAAGAGATAGCAATGCACAATGGGAGGCCTTAAGATCAGAAGAAAACAAAATCAACACAAGATTTTTTGGGGTAGAAAATGTGATTCCATGGGTACATTTATTGTGTAGTAAGTTTTTTTTCTCTGTGTTCATGACAGTGTAGCTTTTGATTTTCTGTGTTTATAAGGATCTGCCTGAAAGACTTTGAAAAAGCCTATCTCCACTTGACTGAATAACTGGACCTACAAAAGCCAGTCTTCCACAGGAGGTTTTGCTTTGGGTAAAACAGCTGCAGATTTTGGCAAACTCAAACCTGAATCTACTGTAAATGAATCAAAATAACCAGAGATGTCAGCTTCATCCAAGCTGATACACCAGCACTCCACCTCAGGAAAATTAAACTCTTGTAGTAATAGCAAGTTATAAAAAATGCCCTTCCATAAGAGCATTCTGGTGTTGAGTCTCACCACCATCCTGAACCCTGCAGCATGTTTGTCATGGGCATTTTTTTGTGATCAAACAGTACCACGAACAAGAGTTTGGCTGTTGATGATCAGAAAGTGCCTTTGTGGATAGAGCAGCCTTTTAAGCAGCCTCTCTGCTCTCAAGAAAACTAGACATAGCAGGATCTCTCTACAGGGGAGTGTTTTCATTTGGAGAAATAGCACTTTCAGTAATGAACATTTTTTTACCCTCATGCAAAGCTAAGTGACATTGATGGTGACCTAATAACACTGAAATACAACTTGTCCTTTAAAGCACAAGTAAATGCAGAAACAATACAAAGATGGATCTATTCATGGGATTGTTTTTTCTATCTGCCCCATGGATAACAGATTGCTTAAAAACATGCTAATGTATATATTGGTTGCACAGTGCAGTGGAGGGTATATGTCTTTAATGACACCTTAACCACTTTAAACATACTTTACAGTTTCAAAGAGTTGAATTATCTGGAAACAAGTAGTTTAAAGAAGCAACTCACTCCCCAGTTCCTGTCATCCAACTCTTTCCCCACCGCTATCCTATCTAGCACATGCTGTAATCCCAGCATAGCTTCAATTGGCATGATATGAAAAAGTCAGTAAAAATGAATAGGGCAATCTCCACAGATCATTTTACTTAAAGCACGTGTTAGATATTTTCCTTAAGGATGTATAACCTGATCCATCTTGCTGTGTAAATAAGAACTCATGGAACCAGTTAGGACATTAATAGAAACAAGGAGTGTTAAAGCTGAGGAGTAACATTTCATCCCACCAAAGTGAAGGTCTATGAGAAGAGTACTTTGGGGAGTATCTCTTGTCTGCTCTTTCAGGTTGCACACAAACACAGAGACACACATTCTCACTCATTCTGGCACCCCGGCCAGCACTGCTAGGAGGATGAAGACCATTCGCTTTGAAAAATAAGAATAGGATAATGGGGGCAGTCAGATTTTGTCTGGACCAGTGGACTAGTGTCAGTTTTGGCATTCCTAAATCTAGGTGGGAACTTAGTCTTGTCAAAATACCACACAAGGGTAAGGCCTGGGCAAGCCCACCTCCCTCCCCTAACTTGTTTATTTTTGATGTGAAGGACACTCAAAGGCATAACCTAGAAGGGACTTGTTGATCTCCAGCTGGGATGGACAAGACACCAGGGCTGGCCATGGTGTGCATCTGTACTTCAGCGTGTGTCTAGGCAATCTGTGTGCTGCCCAGGGTGTCCTTTCCTCCATGGGATGTCTTAGATGCCAAGCCTGCCTCCAGTGTACCTTCACTTCTCTGAGGTCTTCTTTCATCTTTTAGTTCTAAGTAACTAGGTATTAAAAGTCTTTGAGAGAAAAATAAGGTCAACTGAAAGAGCCTTTTTATGACTGTACTTCCCAGTTGTACAAAACCTTAAATACAGCATCTGACTTGGCATAAGAGCTCGGTGTCACAAAAATTAATATCTGAGAAATGTATTCATGTTTCCTAAAATGTTAGGGTTGCAGTTGTAATTTCTTTCCTTTTAGATCTAGGTCAAAAATGTCAGTACCTATCAAAGAGGTGATGCCTTCAAAAGAAAAAGAAAACAAAAAAAGGAAAAAACCCACTTCAGAGTATGTGAATACTTCCAGGGACACCATCACAGTCTTTAAAAAGAGAGAGGTTCCGCCATACACCATTTACAGAGTATGAGTGTATGTCATGGAAAGGTGTTTTCTTTAAAGAAAATCAGTATAGAGAAAACGCAGAGGTAAATTTCACTATCTAACCAGAATTTGAATATAATTTAATATTTCATTCTTTTTTTCTTTCCTGAGAGGAATCAGTTCAAGTTCTTCATTCCAGACAGTGGAAAAAACCCAGCTTTTAGCCTAAGGTAATTACTCATTATCATAATCTTCACAAGAACTTCCTCAGACGGACATGAGTGTACCTGGGGATCTTTAATCAAATTGAATGGATACTTTCCTTTTGCTAATTAAAGCTAGGAAGTTTGGTGTGAAACAAATTAGCAAAACCTGGTTGTTCTATGAAATGTTAATACAGTATTGTACTAGCACATCTCTGTGTAGTTGAAACCCAGTATACCATCATAATAATTCTCAAGAAATGCATATTGAGAAAGAATAGCTTTTTGAAGACTGGGATATTGTATTTAATCTAGGAGGTGGCAACTCATGCTGATACTGCAGAAAGCCATATATCACCACCTGTTTTGAATAAATCTCAAAAATATTCATTTCATACACACTAAAAAAATGCATGGAATTATATTTACTCTTTGTGGTAATATTCAACATAGATTTGCCAGAAGAGAAAGGGATTTCAGTGCAGCTGTAGTCGCTTTTCCCACAGCCATTGGCCACAACAGACAGTGCATATACAGGATGCCAGATATTTTAGGTCTGTCTACACTGCAGGTTGGCAGCAAATGCAGTGAAGGTGGATGTCTGGTTCAACCATTCCATTTTATTTTTTTTTTTTCCAAATTTTCCAATCCTTAAGTGTTTAGACTAACATATTGAAGCCATGTGTATGAAAACCCAGCTTACACATGCCTTTGTTTTTTTCTCTGGTTCCTTTTTTGCCATTATCACATACAGCAAACATTAGCTTCAGATGATAGTTTCATTTCAGAAACCTAGACATCAAGATTAATTAGGCATAAGGCATTTTTGGTTTAATGTTAAAATGAGTGCTTCCATACAGGACTGTGTGAATTTCAATCCACCTGACAGGATAGGCATATCTGAATAAAACAAATTCAGCAAATAAGGTTAACATTGTGCTGTTTAATTTGTGCCATACTAATGTAAAGGTGAACCAAACTAAGACAAAATACCTCAATCCTTAAAAAAATAATTAAGCTCCTACTGTAGCAGTTGAATGGAGATTGTGTTTCAGTCTGTGAGTTGTCCTATTGACATTAATGAAATCATATACAAGTACATGGGGAATAAATATTCTTAAATAGTTTTTGAGGAGAAAGTCTTAAAAATGTTACTTTGTTAAATGTACATGATCATGTGTAAGGTGTACAGCACCATGCTATAAACAAGGACTGAATTTAAGATCTTAAAAATACAACCCCCTACATAATATCTTCACTAGTTATTCTTAAGATACAGACTTTCACTGATGTCATAACTAGTCAGGAGAGTTTCACTCCATTGCAGGTACCAGCGTATTGGCAGTGTTTGAACATGCAACTCAAACGGATTTGGAATCTGTTGCAGCAGGCTTCTTTTAAAAGCAAATTCAGTGTGAGGCAAAATCTGCATGTGTGCAACTCCAGCCATCTATTCTTTCACAGGAAATGCACAGCCCTGTGATACTCTGCGACTGTTCTGTGCTGGTCTGTAGTTTGTATGCAGTTCCTTCTCACCTCTGCTCCTCCACACAGATACTTTACACTCGAAGTATGTCAATGTCCTCCTGTGGAGGATTTGGGCATAGGTGTACATAAAGGTCTAAAAATGCCAATAATGTTATAGCTCCCAAAGATAAGGCAGGAGATTTCAACTAGTGTATGAAATAGAAGTTGAGCCTAGTTTCAACTTCATTGCCTAATTTCAATGCTGAATGGTAAGTTATCAGCAGGGTATTTCTTTTGCCACAGTTTAGTAAGTGGATTTTTCCTGTGTGGAAAGGTGTGGTGGTGGTTCTCATATGCCTTTTTTGTTTGTGTATTTCTGGACTGTCAACATTCAGGTACCTGATGAAGTTCTAACAAGTTTAGTAATTCATCCACCATCTTCAGGCGTAATGAACTGTCATTGAGGAAGTGCTGATTACGGCAAAGCTTGGGAGTGTTGTCTGGTTCACTCTTGAGTTCCAGATAAAAAATTGTCACAATATATTCTGAAAGTGTCTAAGATCAAAGACATGAGAAATAGCAGAGGATCTGAACCTTGTAACAGTAAAAGCAAAGTATCATGGCCAAGAAATTACTCTTCATATTTTAATGCATCTGGACTAGGCCTAATTAAACTTGCAGATTTCTTTAAGAAAATTGGATTTTGAATCTTCCTTTACCTCAATGAATTCTTGTGCAATGACTAAAACCAACATATCTTTCTACGTTGTTGAGTAAGCAATTATCTGTGAATAGGCAACTTATGTATTATTGACATTGAAGATACTGTTTCCTTTTTAAATCCTCACACTTCCCTGAGGCTTTCAGATTGTGGAATATCCCTAAGCTTCTATTGTGGAATAAGTACATTACCTGGGAAATACTTGTTGTATTGAACTCTGCATTGTTAGTGAACTGAAAAGTACATTCATTCTAAGACAATTGATAAGGGAAATCGGTTGCTGTTTATATGTGGTCTGGTCTTCTGGTTCAATAAGTCACCAAGAGAAGACTAATTTTTCAGCATAAGAACATCAAGTAAGTAAGCAGAGTGAATAAAAGTGAAGTAAAAGTTTACTTTGCAAATTATTGAGGAATAGCTTCAGTCACTCAACCAGTAGAGGGAACTCTAATACAGTACATGGCAGGTGACCTGTGGAACTGAGTAGCATCACCAACACAAAATGTAAAATGTATTTATGCTGTATATCATGTGTAAAGCAAAGTACTTAGCTCATCTGTCACATTTACTATTAAGTGAGCTTATATCTCTTGGCTTATTTCCTTTCCTTTCCTTCTTTTCCTTATATTCTGTAGTAGCAGTTCGTATGTGTGCCAGATTTAAGGGATGGATTATCAATGACAATATCACAGTTGTAATAGTTCATAAATATTACAGACCATGTACCATTGACCATTTAGTTGAAATTAGGCCAAAGGAAAAAAAAATGGATTTTTTTTTGAGGGGTAATTTTTTAAGATATCACAACTGTGTGACAAAATGGCAGGCAGTAGTTCCTCTTAGAATGACTGGCACATGTCCTTTCAAGGAGAGAGAAGCAGTTTACAGCCCTAAGATATAGTAGTCACCAAAAAACCAATGTTCTGCTAATCTGCCTTTCTGTGGAAAGTCCCAAAAAGGAACTCATTCGCTGTCTTTTTTTTCTTGACCTTTATCATCTGAATATGCTTTCAGCTGGTGTATCACTGTTTCATTGTTTTTAAGGCTTGATGTCTTCACTCAGCCATCATTTTGTCATTTACTGCTTGCTTTTTTGGTTGTTGTTATCCTTAGAGACAAAATGTCACCACATAGGTTGATCACTAAATTGGTCTCTCAGAGAAATTGTTTCTTGTTTCTTCCCAACTGTTAAAAGTCAGAAATAGATGTAACATTTCCCTGTTCAAACTTGAACTTGAGATTCTTCCCATGTCTGTCTTCACCAAATAGCCTTAGTTCTTCTCGTATGCTACACTGAGCTTTAAGACATTTTGTTATTTCTGCACATTGAGATATTCTGTGGTCCTCTGTAAAAGATAAGGAAATATTTAAAAAATACAAAACCTTATGACATACCTGAGGATTTTTTAAAGCTTTTTCAGAATATATGCACCTAGGCTAGGTTATTTAGTATTAAGATCTCACATGAAAAGTGATTGAGTCATAGGGTTTTGAGGAATATTTGTTCTTACAAAAAAGACAAACATTCCTGCACAAATGATGTGTTGGTATTTCCAGTGGCAGCATTTCATACTCCGTGCACAGCAAAAGTCTAACCCAGCACCTGCTGTGGACTTACCAAGTGCCTGGGCTGAGCCTGCTCAAACACATCACAGTGGCCTCTGCTCTGTTTATGTGCATTTCCAGAAGTAAAGCTGCAGGACAGGACTTCAGTTAGCTAATCCTCCTTCTCCACGAAGTGCCCTGCACAATAGTCTTTTTCACATGAAACTCAGCTTTCCACTCTGAGTAGTAGCCTTTTTTGAGAGGAAATCATTATGGGTCATCTAGAAATGATGGTTAATAAAGGAAGTTTCAGGGAACTGGTTTATTTTGGTTACATAGCCGTGAAAAGCCTGATCTTTAATACTGTTAAAGTCAATGCAAAGCTATTCTTTAACATCTACAGAAGCAAGAGGCAAAAAAGCTACAGGCATTCTTAGATTTTTTTTACTAATAACATTTTGTAATTGCAATAGAGTATAACTTTTTGAAGACAACTGGAACCAAAAGAAATATAGATGTGAAATGTAGCCTTTCTCTTTACCCAAATTATTTATTGAGTTTGGATTCTGCTTCCCTAGGAATAAATCTAAAATGCTAATTCTAAACTGTAGCACAAAACTTAGGAAAAAATGAAGTCATGCATTCCAGGGCTCATTTCAGAATATCCTGAGGATACCAAAAACTGAGGAGGAATTCCTGTTTACCTTTTACTTTATGGACATTGTTGAATATGTATTGACATCCGTATACAGACAAAAAGATATCTTTGAGGCTGCAGACTGTGTGCCTGTTCATAAATTCCCTGTGTTTAGTGCTTTGCATTAGCTTTCTTTGGAGTATACCCCTGTTCAATGTGTCCTGCATTAAATGTGTTCAATGCATTAAATGTTCCTTTAAATTTGTCTAAAAACAAGGGGAAGAATTAGGTGCCTCAATGACATTGGAGCCCTTCATCAGTTCTGCAGTGGTGTCAGACTTGAGAACATCACTTTGGTTCCCTGAAAAATTGCACTGATGCTAAATATTTCATTTTATAGATTACATGTCTAAATTAGGCATGAAGTGAATGGTCAGAATATGACACTTATTCAGGATACTTGTGCCATATGTTACTCCCTGGTTGGGTTTTCTATTCTCTGCTCATCCAGGATGGCAAAGCAGGATAGCTTGCTTTGTTTAGAAAAACAGTTTCAAAAATAGAAAACTGTAAATGCATATTTATCCACCTAAATATTCTGAAAGCACCAGTCTTGACAGATATCTCTAGATCCTGAAATACACATTCAAAATTATGATATTTGCAGAACCTTGACACACCATCTCTTGTGTGTATTTATTTTTGTTGTTTTTTTCAGGATAATTTTTGCTGATTATTTTCCCCCTCTTTGTTTTCTGATCTATGTCTAGAGGCAATTAACAAGCATCTTTTTGATCAAATAAGCAGGATTTTTTCTGCAGGGAAAGGACTTCATTGAATTTAATGCCTCCACAAAGATGCTATGCAATGTCAATTCCAATCGGTATTGACAGAGGTAAGAAAAAGAAGACCAGAAAAGGTATAAGGACTTATTTTCATCAGCTGTTCATAAATGGATTATTCTCGTAAGAGGATTGCTGTAATGATGCACCATTGCTTGTGAGGCTCTTGCATTTTCAGAACATTTCCCCTTTCTTGGCATTTCCACCAATTGCATAGGAAGCTTTTGCATTTTTGGGGATAAACACTTTTCTATATATACAGTGCAAGGTGAGTCTGTGCAAATAGATTGCCTGTTTGTGTTCTGGTTTTCCTACTACTGCTGGCACCTGAAATATTTCTCATTTAACATGTTAGAAATTGATCTGGATAGTTGCTGCATTATTCTAAGTGATGGAATGGATAATAATTTCCTAAAGTAAATGCAGAGCACATCATACAATATTAAATAAAACGTGTAAAGGGCCACATGTACAAGACAGGAAGGTAATTTGATCTCTGTTAAATTATTTAGAGAACATTTCCATTTAAGTAAGGAACTAATGATAAGCAACCAGGTGAAACTTTGTACATTGATTTATGGATTTGTATTAAAGATTTCACATGGTTGATTACAGATCAGTAAGCCTGTGGTGTCCCTCCTGTATATGGAGTATTTTATATTCTGTATATTGAAATGAGAGTTAATGTTTACATTTCCAGTGCTAACATGTGTGACAGGACAGATGTAAAAGGACAGTCACTGAAATAATAGATTGCCTTTGTATTATTATTGCTTTTGTCTTGTACAGTGCTAGCAGAACCTCAGGAATGATAGATTTCTTTTATGAATTTTGTCAGTACGTAAATATGTTACATTTGAAGAAAACATTAAAATGTTTTAAAATCTTTGCTATTGAGGGGGGTTTTTTTGAATGTTATTAATTAGTAGATTATACTTTACCTAATATACAGTGGATGCCAATGATACAGACAGCAGGCTGGCTGGATCTGATTTATTGGAAAATATTCAACAGGCCTTTTTAAAACTGATATTCTTAGAGGATTCGATTTTCCACTGAAGCCAAAACTGAGTACAATATATTAATCCACATTATAGTTTTATAATGAATATATCATTACTAACTTCAAGGGGGTTTATTTTCTACGTTTATATTTGTAACGTAATATTGAATGAATGTTCTGCATCACAAGATAACTGACTTGCTGACCAAAGAAGAGGTCCACAATTCTTGTCTTTCTGAAGAGGAAGATGAGACAGAAACCAAGCACTTGTCTGGCATGGCATTTAAACCTTTGCAACTGTGGTACATAAATGTGACTGAGCTAATTTGCTGATTGAGTAACAGTTTGGCCTGTGGTTTACTGACCTCCCTTAGAAAGTTTAGACTGGATGTTGCAACCAGTAGCTCAGAAGCAGCTCTTGGCATTTGACATCAATTCTCAGCCATGCTTAATCTTCACTTCCTTCTGTGAATGCTCCCCTAACCAACAGGAGCCAGCAAGATGCCCTAAAACTGCAAGATCAATTTGCAGTGCTTTTGATGCCATAAACAATGTACCTGCTCAAGTACAAAATCCAGAAGGCAAATCTGCTCCCTATAACCCTTAGAGAAATAAAATTGGTAGAGCCAGCCTTGCCCCATGGATCAGTGGGTCTAGAACTCTGCAAGTACAGCTGATGGGGAATGCAATAGTATGATGTTCCAGAATCCATAGCTGATTTTAAGTGTATGTCTTTAACCATTAGCGTAATTTTACTTTCTTCCATGTGAAATGGGATTACTCATTTGAATAACAGATGAGAAAGAATTCAATAATCCTTAACCTCTGCTAACTGGTTCAACCAAGCAGCCTAAAGAGGTGTACAAACTTCCTATATGTAAAACAGTAAGAAGAAAATCAGCATTTGATCAATGAATCATGGAAGTCAAAAGGACATTTGTAAAAATAGCTGATTACATTCACTGTGTCTGTTTGCCAGTCTGCTTGTTCCCAAAAGTTTGCTTTATGAAAGATGATAAATACACAGTGAATTTTCTAGACATGTATGTGCAAACTCATGCCTTAGCAGAAAGCAAAAATATGTATATAAGAGATCTAAATTTTTTCACTTCTGACCTTAAATATTTGTTATGTTCAGCCTCAGCGTAACGGTATGGTACAGGGGATTTATTTCATTCAATCTTGATGCCTTTCAGCACCTGTACAAGGTATGTATCCAGGTAGTGCTGTATACAGCATCTCTCTCAGGTACTTATATGCTTCCCTTATCATGTTATCTGGGCATTTCACTATTTTTATTCTGTAAAAGTCCAGCACCTTTGCAAGCAAGAAAATGTAGTTGGACCCATCATTCAATTAGGAACTTAGGCACACCATTAGGGAATGGTTAAGGAAATAATGATTAGTGGGTCTAGCATTTTTCAGATTTTTTTTTCTCTTTTCCAGTATTTTTTTGAAGTGACTTCAGATAAAATGGAAGCTCTTTTAGTGTGTCTAGTCTAGCCAGACCTGTAACACAGAATAAGATTACTCTCACCTACCATTGTGCATTTATAATGCAAATTTTTGCATTTGAACTAGTTACTAAACTCGTGTTGTAGCCCTCAGAGGGAAATGGGTGTTGAAGGCATGAGTCATCTTGCCTTATTAACCACACAGGGAGTCTGGAGAAGTAGCTGAAATATCTACCAAGAAGAGGTCTAATTAAGCTAAATCTAACTCTAAGCAGTTAGATAACTTGGTCAAGACCACAAAAGAGCAGAACAGGAAGTTCAAGTAGTATTTCACCATTCCTGGGTCTGTGTCCTAAACTCTCACACAACCTGTCCTTCAGTGAACTCGATTACATTCTTACCTCCTCATCTTAATACAGCCATAAATTACACAGTGAAATTTATCCCATTCAGCTTCCACTGCCTATTATGTGGCCACCAACTCAAGTACTAGTCACTTGAGGCTCTGTTTATTAAAAATGTATTGTAGAGGTCAAAACCGAATGTTGACTCAGTCTCATTGACAAAGAGTCTGAGCTTTTGTAAAAATAAGGAGTTCATTTCAGAGAGATCAGATGAAGGCAACTGAGAAATCAGATATTAGTGGAGGGGTGGGGGGGAAGTAAAGTTTACTTTCCATGATTCAGAAAGAAGTTGAACAGGAAACTCTTGCTATGATTTTTTTCAGCTTTGTAGTGATGATGCCACTGTTTGTGGTTTGATCCCACTCTTTACTCTTGAGCAGTAGTTTCTATGAGGAAGCATTTGTGTATGGAGGTTACAGACATCATGATATACTTTCAAACTACATTCTCATACATTACCTCCAGTAAGATTAGAATCTGTAGCACATAGAGTGTTTACTTCTTTCTGGAGCAGGAGGTTTTGGTTTATTTCATACTGTGTTGTTTGAAAGTAAAAGCTACGTAACACTGATAGGCAGGTAGGTTTTATACTTTTTGTGGTCCTGTCTAGTTAGAAATCTGTTCAAGGTGATGTCGACTCTTTTTTTTATTTTTTTTCATTTTTGGTTCCATAAATGATATATGAAGTCTTGAGACAAGAGATTTTGTTGTATTTCATGAGGGACCTTAAGTCAACGAACGTGATGGATTGTGTGACCAGGAATATCTCTGGGAAGCCTCTGGTTTGCTGAGATTTACAACTTAGTAAGAGCTAGTCTTGTACAGAGGTTCAAAGAATATATGAATCAACTAAGAGATTTTGATTTGAGTATCTTTTTTATTCGTTTGAGCCCTAAAAAGAGCAGAACTCTTTCTCTGCATCCCATTTCTATCCCCAAGTCTCAGTAAAAATTCTGAGGCTTAGAAATGTTGAGATGTGACCTGCTTTTTTATTTCAGACTACCTTTATTTTTTTCCCTCCTCTGTAAAGAGCATAACAAAGACAGCTCATAAAAGTTCAGGAAACATTTTAAAAGTGTGAAAGGGGACAAGGGAGAAAACAGTGATAAGTGGAGCGATTTTCTGCACCTGGGGTTTCTGTTGAATACTTATTAATCAGCCCTA
Source organism: Sakesphorus luctuosus (assembly GCA_013396695.1). Lineage (NCBI taxonomy): Eukaryota > Metazoa > Chordata > Aves > Passeriformes > Thamnophilidae > Sakesphorus > Sakesphorus luctuosus. Next base: position 699,275 of record VWZD01012018.1, on the reverse strand, counting down.
CTCTCTTTGCCCTCTGAAGTCAGTGAAACCACTCAGCTGAGTAATAGTGCAAACTTTCAGAAAAAACACTTCTCAACAGGACAGACATTATAATGAACTCAGATAAGTTACAGTACCAGCGAGTACAAATGACTGAGTATTGATTGCAAGGGAAACACAAAAACTAAAGAGCGAATGATATTAAAAACAACAGAAGAGTTAATAAGGAAAAGTATGTGATTGGGAACGGGGATGCTTTTGCACATTTTGAGAAGAAGACTAATGCTCATTTAGCAAAATAGCTATTTTATTAAAATCGAAGAAAAATATGGAATTTGCAAACTGTATTGTTATATTTATATTCAAAGCCTTATGGATTTTTTTTGTACTTTTTCATAAGTCACTTGCTGATGAAGACATGGAGTATTTGTGTTTCTAATGACTACAACTGTCAGAATAATGGAGCTGTACAAACAATTAGGTCTATAACACAAGGTGCACGCATGTTGAATGAATATGGAAAAGGGCAGGAAAGAAGCCAGAGCTTTGGTCATAGGCAGAAGCTCCAAAATAAGGAGCGGATGGTACAAATCTATGCACATAAAAAAAAAAAAAAAAATAAAAAAAGAAAAAAAGAAAATGTTTTTCCAGTCACTAAATACCAAACCTATCAGGGACTTGAATTAAGAACTTGAGTCTTGTAGTCTTAGGACATAACTATGTGAAACAGGTACTGACTGTTGAAGACTCACAGGAGTTAAAGTATTCAGAGTTTGCTGTACTGCATTACTAGTGAAGCTGCAGCAAACAAATTAATATTTCATATGTATAGTACAGGCAGCAAAAGAGAAATGAAAAAGAAAAGTAAACTGTTCTTTAAAAATTACTGTTTCTTCTATTTAGGTCACCTTCTATATTATACGATAACCTGATTGTTTTGACATGCTTTTGTGCTCTGATTTTTAGTATTATTGAATAGTTTTATTACTTGGCCAAAGAAATAATGTAAAAGGGTCTAGTTTCTGCCTAACATGCAGTGATACTAAAATATTAGTTGGAACCAAAAGCAGTATTGTGGTGATGGGGTAATACCAGGGTATTTGCAAAATATCATATTTGTGGCTTACATCCCATTGAACAGAAGAGTAGCAAGGTCCGTTTATGATTCAAAAAGAGCTGAGAGAATTAGACTTGATCTGGGCCAGTGCTGGTCTTGTATCACCTCCACAGAGAGCATGATGTGGGATCCATATGCTTTTCCTAAGGAAGCAAGCCAGGGTCTCACACTTGTGGAAACAGAAGCAGCTCCAGGGTTTTTGTTGTTTCTATGGAAACAAACTCCCACTTTGTTTACTAGGCAGAGGAAATGCTTTTTAATGCATGAATTAAGGGGACAAAGCATTGCTCAGAACAGGTGAGCCTCCAAAAAATGCTGGGAGTCAAGACCAGAAAAGTCAATCGTGGCAAAATCAGGGCTTAACAAGAGCTCATCTGAGCACTTTGCTAGTTAAATGGAGGAGAAAAGCAAAGCATCAGCTGCTGCTTTGGGGAGGATGGATGGCTGCTATTATGACAACAAGTGTTTCAGGGGTTCCTAAATTGTCTTCTGTCTCACACTCAAAACTGCCACATTTGAACACTGAAAAATACTCTTTCACTTCCAGCTAAATGCACTTTAATGGCTTGTAGACAGCCATAAAGCTGAGCGGCAGGCATAATTCTTCAGACAGGATATAACATCGAGTGTGTTTCTTGATTATCCAACTCAGTCGGGTGATCTACAGATTTCCAGTGCCTCACACTTTTGTATAAGATATTTTTCTAATAGAATGGATTCATTTACCAGCCTGGATATTTTTTTATATTATACTGTCAGGATTTATCAGTCCCCATCAGTCTGTATTTTATCAAACTACCCTCTATAAATTTCCATAACAAGAAATGGTTTTGTTTCATGATCTCTATTAACTTTGAGGTCGTATTTGGCTTCCTGCAACATTTTTTTCAACACAGCAACTTCAGGAAGTTTGGCTGTAGGTTATGCTAAAGTATTAGGCCCAAGTAAAAATGTTCATGAGGAAAATGATGGGGTCTATAAACACTTTGTAGAAAGTATTTTCTTTCTTAGAATCACTAGGAAAAAACTCAGTATTCAAACCTGTGCATCCAGCAATCAGAAAATCTTCATTGCCATCCTGTGAATATCTGATTTTTCCTCCAATAGTCCTCAAAAATCTGTACTAATAAAGTAGAATATCATCGAAGATCTCAAGTTGGAAGGGAACCATAAGTTTCATTCTTCTTCTGTGTACTGGGTGTTTTACTTTACTAGTTACATCTCTGTGGTAAATGAGTGGTTTAGAATGATATTGGGATAAATGCTCTTAAATAATACCTCCAGCAAACTCACTGCACAAAACAATTTGCACAGATATGCTTCTACTTACTAATATTAGAGTTAGTAATTCTGAGACTACTGTGCTATCTGTTGCCTTGTCTGCAAGCTTCAGTCACAGATTTTCGTTAATATTGTTTGTTTCTGCATCCTAAATGAATTGAGTAACTTCAGTGATTTCAGAGACTTTCCTGAACGAGGTCAGGTGGCTTAATTTTCTGCAATAACTCAGAAGAACACATGGTTGTAATGTCTGATGAGGCTCATGCATGTGACAGCAAATTTGAAAGGCAGGAGATGGACAAGTATTCAAAAGATTGCGGTCAGGATTAGCACTGTGGCTTTTCGTTTGATTCATTCAATCAGAGACATTTGTAAGAATCTCTTATGGCAGTTCTTTTTCAAAGTTACCATGTAATCCCAAAGGCAATGGCATTTTTGTGAGGTTCAAATACAGTTATATTGCTCTCCATTTTATCTCTGACATTTTGATAGTTAAATAAAAGAAATCTAAAATCTCAGTCATCATCCTAGGGTCATGCAATTTTTAGAAAATAAGATCGGATAAAAAAATTAGGGAGCTCTTCTGCACTTTTTTTTCTCTCAGCCTTCAGTTCCACTGACAAGCCTTCCTGATGCACGGTGAATGCCCATTCAAAAACAAAATGAGGATTCATTTACTGTGCTGACAGAGAAAGGTAATAATACTGACTGTGATACAATAAAAGATGAAAAAGGAGAAAAAAGACCTGGAAAACATGTACAATTGTCTGATTGCCCTGAAATTTCATCATGTTATTTCATGCTGCATTATTTTCAGTGACAATTAAATCTTATTAATTTGTTTTTCTCTCTCTTAAAAAAAAAAAAACCAAAACCCAAAACCAACCAAACAAAAAAAACCAAACAGCATTTGATGCCAGGAAAGCAGTTGTACATTGCAAGCTGGAAAAATATATTTTGCTCTCACATATAACTGAAAGACTACTGGTTTGATGGGGATCTTACAAGTCAAAGAAAAAACAGTTTATACTTTGAGTTACTTTGTTAAATTGCATGCACATCTACCCTTGGAGTTTTCCCTGCCGATGATGCTGTCTTCATTTTGAACTGCTGTTTTGACATTTGTAAAGTTTTAGCAAATGCTTCAGGAAAAGGTCAGTTTATAGTGACATTTTCCCTTTTCAAAAACCTGTGGAGAGGACACCGAATACAGGTTTACTTGATAAGTCATTACGGATTTAAAACCATGTCTCTTTTCTACTGTATTTTAGAACACTTGTTTTTCACAGTCTTGTTTTGGTTTTGAACTGCTCCTCTAACCATTTACTAGAGAGCTCTTTTCATAGAACTTGGTTCTGAGTGTCTTCCTTGCACAGTGTTAACTTGAAAAATATTTCACTCCTTGAGGGGGTTTGATACCAGAATAGAATGTTTAAAAACATAGGGCTGGGGTGTTAATATTACTGATTTATGTCCAAATACACTGAAAGAGCTCCTGCCAAAACCTTTCCTCATACCTCTGTGCTTGTGCAATATCTGCTCCTGCTCTGCTGTGCTGGAGCTTTAAGTGCAAACTGTTTTTTCCACAAGCTACTGCTGGGTTATTCCCATCTGTCAGTCTGTTCTGTAATGGTTTGAAATCCACCAAATTAATTAGAAATTGTCTGGTAGCATCCGTCAATACTTTCTAACACAGAGATTCTGTCAATGATGCCATTGAGTAATTTAATGTTTGGGAAATAAAAGTCCACTTATGAATGAGCATCTCATCAACCTTTTCTCATGTTTTCAAAATTAGAACATTCCAGTGCTTTCTCTCTGATACATTTTATCACAAAAAATATGAGTCTTCAAAGAAGTTCTCTAAATACTAAAGGAGAAATACTGCACTTTTTCAAAAGTACAGAGTTACAGCATGAGAAAATGTATTGAGAAATACATTTTTGTCTGGATATCAGCATATTCCCTGTCCATGAGATTTCTGTGCTTTCAGTTCTCCAGGAATTATGTTGATGCCCTAGTGAACTCAAAAATCTCTTTCTATCAAAGTGAGGTCGATTAACTTTAAATAATGGGCATTTAGAGAAAAAATGTAAGAAGCTGTTCAATGGTTTTTATTGACAAGGTGATTATTAGAAAATAAATGCTATAGAAAAATGTCCATAAATATATATTTTTGACCGGGGCATAACACTTTGAGTGCTGTATGTTTAATGATTGAAGGAATTGACCTTTAGTCATTATGTATTATAAACTTTTTATACAGCAATGAGACTGAATATGCAAACTGACCTTTTCTTTGCATGAATTAGAATAGAAATTCTCCTGATTGCTCCGGACTGTGTGTATGTACCTCACTAGAGCTGTCAAACTCCCTGTGCCCACTGAGCTGATAGGATAATATGATAGCAATACTTTATGTGGCCGCATGATAGAGGTCCCAGAGCAAAATGGCTCAGTTCAACTCAGCTGAAAAGACTAGTCACGGTATCTCAATGACATATATTTAGTCAAACATTACATAGCCACTCTGCCATCAGAAAGCAGAGAGATCTGATTAGACATATTTGGTGAGTTTGAGGGATGAGGAAGATGAAAATACCCGCAGCAATTCTACCCCTCTCTAGAGCCAGCAGACATTCATGTGAACATTCAGCCTTTCTCAGTTTTCTGTATTTTCACTTGCATTATTTTAGAGGGGATTATTTTTTAGCATCTACTTAGCATGTCCTTATTGCTACACTCAAAGAAAATACTTTTGATTCCACCAAATCAGAGCAAATTTTTTACAAATTGTTTACCTCTCTTTTGGTGACCTAGTTTGTATCACAAGCATCATCAAATAAATTCTATGTTCATATGTAGTTAATGAGAAGTGTGTGGCTATTAAGCAGGTGTGTTATAACTAGGCCAATGACAATATTCATAACATATTCTGAGCTGCTGCTGCACGATTGGTTTTGGTGGATTCACTTACAAAATGATAATATTCATGGCAGAACACTTCACCATATCTTAAATAAAAATACCGTAGTTGTTTCCTTAATTGGTGCTTTTTTTAAAAGGAAATATATATATTTACAAGTTGTTTATGACTTTCACCGTTTAGCTTTCAGTTGCAAAATCTTGGACTGAGAATTGCATGAAAACAGAAATGCAAGAGAGATGCAATATAGCATTCAAGCATGAACATTATTTGCTATCTTGAATTTTGTATTTCTTCCTCTAAAAAAAAAATTAATCAACTGACCCATAAGAACTTTAAAAGAGCTTTCCTTGAAATATTAACCACATTTACAAAAAAGATGTTTTATAAGATTTGAGATATTTTGACCTAACTTGATTTAGCATTGTTTCATGAATTTCTGTTGGTAACTACTTCAACTATTATACTTTATTACCTTACATGTTTTTATGTTCAAGCCAAATGAACAGATTGCATGAATTATNTTGGTTTTTTTCATTCTTCTGCTAAAGCTGTGAAACTTTCAAAAATGTACAGCTTATAAGCTCTTATCAATGAAAATCTCTTTCCTCTGTCTTTCTCTTTCCTGTTTTGTTTCTTCATGAAAATTCAATAGTGGAAAGAAACCTGCTAGAGCAATTGCTACCTAGAGCAATTGAAACCTGCTAGAGCAATTGGGCAAAAACACCATCTGACCTAATTCACTCAATCTGAGCAATAGTCCATCCTTTTTGTAATTGAGGAGTGATTATTTGGGAATTCAAATCTTCCATCTTTTATGGAAGGGCCAAACTGAAATTTTTTAGCCTAAATATCCAGTTCCAGAAGTTTTTAGGTTAGACTCAATACTCTTAAACATATAGGTAAGCAGTTGAATGCTAAATACTGAGAATAAAATTTAGTTTTGTTTTGATTTTGATATAGTGATTCAAAACTATATCCTTGCCATAGGTCTGTGTACCTGCTGGGTTAGGGCAGGAGTGGCATTTTTGAAATCATTGATAGTAACTATATGCATAAAGTTAAATATATATGTGTCCTTTTGCTTTCTCAGTCTATGCCTTTAATATGAAAACAAAAAACAGTTTAATGGGGTTTGTAAGTACCTGCAACAAAATAGAAGAGTTGACTGTGCTCCTTTATGCCACTGCATTTTTCAAAGCCTGTAAGAGCTGTCAGCTGAAGTTACTTGGAAAGCATAATTTTGAGCTTTCACTAGTGTAAGAGAAAAGAAGTTTCATGACAGCAGTAAGAGATATATTCTGTTCAGTAAAACCTGCATATTTGGAAGGTGTTCAGAAAATAACAGTAGGATAAGGCTGATTCTAATTCTAGAAAAGCTGACACAGAATCCAAATCTGAACACATAGTATAAAAAATAGAGAAATAAAGAGCTGACTTAATCATGCAAGAAAGTACTTAAGCAAGAGGTACCTATGGAAGCAGTAGTTTCTGAGAGCAGAAATGTTTTATTTTAAAAGACAAAGACATAATAAAAGCTATAGCTGGGACTGGATGTAGGGAGATCCAAAAGAAACAAAGGGGATTAGGGAGCACTGCATCTCACTCTGAAGAAGGGCNTAGCTGTACCTACATCAGTTGTAGAAATAATGAAGAATTTTCTGGGTACTGTGTTCAGTACATCAGCTGAGTTTCAGGTTGTTCTGTCAGCCAATTAGAAGCTGTTCAGGTTGTGTTGTGTTAGAGTACTACTGAATTAAGAGAAGTGAAGAGTTTGTAAGAGATTTAGGCATAAAATATATATTCCATAATTCACATCTTCTCTTTTAACTTGGAAAAAAAATCCTTCTTTGAAAAAGTTGAAAAAGTCATAAAATTAAAANTTCAAAGCCTGTAAGAGCTGTCAGCTGAAGTTACTTGGAAAGCATAATTTTGAGCTTTCACTAGTGTAAGAGAAAAGAAGTTTCATGACAGCAGTAAGAGATATATTCTGTTCAGTAAAACCTGCATATTTGGAAGGTGTTCAGAAAATAACAGTAGGATAAGGCTGATTCTAATTCTAGAAAAGCTGACACAGAATCCAAATCTGAACACATAGTATAAAAAATAGAGAAATAAAGAGCTGACTTAATCATGCAAGAAAGTACTTAAGCAAGAGGTACCTATGGAAGCAGTAGTTTCTGAGAGCAGAAATGTTTTATTTTAAAAGACAAAGACATAATAAAAGCTATAGCTGGGACTGGATGTAGGGAGATCCAAAAGAAACAAAGGGGATTAGGGAGCACTGCATCTCACTCTGAAGAAGGGCAATGACTGTTCAGACTCTCTCACTGTAGCCTTTTACTGTGTTGAATTGATTTCTGTTGAACACAATAGTAGTTAGAGCACCTGGCTCAAGTGTAGACACCTGTGTTCAGGTTTCTTAAAGCAAATCGTTCCCTTCATGTTTTTTCTAAGGAATATTCTCTGAGTCAAGGAGACACAATTGATACAGAATTTTCTGTATGAAATCCTGTGTGGGCCATGCCTTTGAAAAGGTCAGATTAATCTATCATATCACCCCAAGAAAGGCATGCA